>OX104024.1:42879683-42901906 GCA_944470205.2 Schistosoma margrebowiei
TCTTCCAAAAATATTTATTAAGATCATGAAGCGTGAAACGGTGGGGAAGGAGTTAATACACCTGACTTCTTAGAACTTCTAAGAATGTTATGAACATTTTAAGCCGAATTAGAAGATCTATGTAGACAAAAGTAGTATTTCGAAAGACACATGTTTGATGTACCTCAAAATCTGTACATTAAATTTTCGATGACTAGAGTTTTATTGAACTGCTTAGCTAGGAATATTTTCATAATTATTGATGCTTGATAGTAAACACGACTTCCTTGTTCAACAGTCAGTCAAACATAGACAACTTTAAGATTAGCTAAAAAATAATTTTAGAACTTAAAAGCCACTTAAATGTCTTTCCATGAGAAATATTGTGTAGAAATTTCATTTACTCCTGTACATTATTTAGTGTTAAGCTCAGTATTATGGTTTATCTGTTTCTTAGTTCTTATATATATAATAGATATATTTGATAATGTAGCAAACTTAAACGACCTAAAATCTGGCCTAATTAAATATCGATTCAAGTTTCTTCACTTTGTTTCAATGTAGCGTAACAAATTTAATAATAAAAATAATATAATTTAAAAAAAAAGTCTATTTGAAGAAGGAAATGTGTTTACAATATTTAGGTAATGAATAAGTGAAATATATAGGCGGCTAATATATTGTACATTTCATATTAACGTTACTCACTTGTTAATCCGGTCACTCATGAGCTATATATCCGGAACATACACTCTGGGATATAATTTTTAATGAATATTTTGTCTTATTTATAAATTTACCCATGAATAAGGTTAGAACGATAAATGTAACAGAATACTTTAGATCCATTTATTTCGTCGACTCTCGTCAACCGCTTATAATCTAGAAAAAATGGTAATAAATATATGAAACGAGTTTACATTATTATTGTTTTAATAAGAATCAGTAAACAATAAATATGGAAGAAATATGAAAATGTTTTGAGCTTTCACACTAATTAGAATATTTATCTGTCTGAAATATTTCGTCATATAAAATTTCATTTCAATAAATCAGATAGTATTTATGACAAGTTCCCTCGGTTCATACTTATTTAATAACAAATTCTTACTAAAATTCACTACGTTTTTTACATTGAGTATATGCTACTAAATCTGACGTGTAAATTTGTGAGAAGCTGTGACCAATGTACTTCAACTTTGCTGGGTGTTAGTCTTTAACCCACCGAAAACAATATATAATTGAAGATAGGCATTTACAATATTGGATCCCGGCTCAATCGTCTAAAAACTGAGCTCTTTTTGCGTGAGATTCGACGATTCAAGGTTCGTTCTCCTGTGGTGGGGTTGTAGGTGCTCACTGCTTCCAATTGTGTTCTGGTTGTCTTAGGTCGGTTCGCGGTCTTAAATGAACCCATTATATTTATCACTTCTGGAAAGATGGATATTATTTGCATTCCTTATTATGACACTGATATTTTGCTCAGATGAATCTTGGGGTATTATTCGTTTGTAAACATTTAAACTCTTTATGTATATTTAAAAAAATTAAAATATCTTCTACTGTGTACAATTTTTATCCTTTCCATTATCTGTTTCGTTATGATCTACTCAGGGTTGTTTTAATAAAGAAGTAAATCATGTCATAGACTTTTTGATCCATCTTATCACTTATTGGCCAGATCAGTCTACCACAATTGTTTCTTCATCTACAACGACGGCAGGAACTAATAAACTTGAACATCATTCAGTCAGTAATAATCACAATAACTTATTGACTAGTAAATTCACAATCCATTCATTATATCGTAGTTTAAATCGTACTATACTTTATCAATTATCTCGTCCGATTCTTACAAATGCTGATCAGTTACAAATAATTAATTTATTGAACCGATTAAATAATACTTCAGTACAATGTACTAGTAATAATATAACAAATATTAATCCTATAGAAGAATTGAATCTAAATATTAATCGTGGTTACATTGAGATTGATCAACTTCGGCCTACTACTACACATTGTCATGAGCACATTCCATTGATATTTAATTCAATCAATGAAGATATTGAATTTCCAGCGTGTTTAGTTCACTTGTTAATTCAACTTATACACTTAAATGATGGACACGATGAAAGTTTAGGCAATGTGACAGATTATTCAAATAATTCAACATCAGTGATTAATAAATCGTCGACCCTGAGTCAAATTTCTTCAATTACTTCATGTACAAAAACTGATCATGACAGTTCAAATAATAATAGTAATGATAATGATAATAATCTTTCACTTGAATCATCTTCTGTTAATTATTATCATACGACATTTGGATTTGATGAATTAGACAATAATTTTGACGATACAATCTTATCTTTATCAAATGTGACAACGGGAACAGAGAATAATACCGTAATTCCAGCATCAAAACAACAACTATCCTCATCATCTACAATATCAGTAAATAAACAATTCACTAATTTTCATTTAGACAATAATGAATTACCTAATGACAGTACAAGTACTACTTTGAATTATTCAAAATCTTCAAATGTAAATAGTAGACAACAGTCTGATCAAATAATTGGTAATTATACAAAAGAAATTGTTCTAGCTGCTTTAAAACTTTGGTCGAAATGTTATTTAGCTAAAAAATCAGTAAGCTCAATTCATTCTATCTTACTCTTTCCTTTTTTTTTAAAAAAAGAGTTTGGTTTCTTATTGTAGTAGGTAAACGGATATTTTTTTAAAGAAAAAAAAACAACCATGAAAACGACTAAATTCGACTATGGAAACATAAAATTTAGATCAATATCAATGCACAATTTTCAAATTACTTATTAGTTTACATGTTTATGTAAATTAATATGACAGATTGAAATGATAAGAGATTTGTTTTATATTATCTTTAATTAAGGTATTTTAGTTTCCTTTTGACTGCTTTTATTTGCTAAGGCACCACAATTTTAACTCAATCAGATCTTGGTCATATTTTAATGAAATTTTACAGTTGATTATTACTTCATTAAAATGGTAATACTATTCGAGTTAGCTGTAAAATTATGTTACTGGACGAAATGGAATAACTTTAATCATATTTAAAATGTGAACAACAATGGTAGATTATTAACGATTTGACTAAATATGATACTTTAAATAGTAGTCAGGAAAGAAATTCAGAATATACATTTTAGTTTACTTAGGTTTGTTCAGACTGATCTTATCAGTATTTCAGTTTTAATATTTTTTACTAATGCTCTTGAATCTAGTACAGATCATTTCAAATCCGGACCGTGATCACGTAGACATCTAATTCACGTTAATTACCAGCTTTCTCATTGGGGATGATATCAAGTATTAATTGTAATAATAAGTTCATTTTATATCAAGAAAGAGAAAATATGATTGAGAATGAGTTCGGTTAAGTGTTTAAATGTTGAAAGTAGAGCTAATGAGTAATATATATCTTCATGAGATTAAGGTTAGAACTATGGATTTCTTTTTCAGGAGGTTGTTCGAATCCGGTCAATTAGTCTTTTAGAAGTGGTGGTTAACAATGTAACATAATTTTGTTCGGAGAAACTGATAAATTTGAATCGAGTTTTTCAACATTGAATGAATTTTTTTAATATTTTCACTGTGTTATGTCAATGACTTTTTGTCGATATGAACAATTCGGTCAAAGTTTTATATGCACTTTTTAATAATGCAGTAGGAATATCATCGAATGAAATGCATATTTGTTCAACCTTAAGGTTATACAATAAGACTAACGAGAGAAAGAGGTGGACTGGTGGCTTCAAGTCTTGCTTAGATTCTGTTTATAAGGTAGTAGACTGTCTACACGTCATTGTACATCTTTACTAATTGGTTAACAACAATTTGAGTCTCGACTTTCATTTAACTTTGAGTAGCAGCATATTGATAGGTTAACAGTCGATGTATAGTAGATGGAATCTAGTACACATATTTCGTTCTGTTTGAGGCTCATTGACTCAGTAGCTCATGGGTTAACGTGATGGGGTTTGGAATAGACGGTATTGAGTTCGAGTCCCGGAATGAACATCGACTCTGGGATACAGATACATTCAGCTGACTGGTCCTAAATAAGACAAAACGCACGTCGCGGATTCCACTGTTAGTCACATTCTATCTAATCCCCACCAACCTGTGCCCTAATGGTTATATTGAGGCAGTTCACCCAGGATCCACATATGGCGACTGAGACTGATCACATTTCATTTGAAAATATTGACAACTTTATTGTCCACACCAGTTCATATCGAAATAAAACTTAAAATTTGTTTGTTTTAATCCATTTGTGTTTCAGATTTTCGTTGAATCGCAGCATATAAATGTTCTATATTTATTTTATTTTAAACAAATGACTCATTAAAATAGCTGAATACACCACCATATTATCGCTTATATTCAATTTTATTTTTTTATATACATTAAAATATCTCAGAAGTATGTTTTGATTCTTTATATTGTTTACTGTTTATTCAATATGATCGATTCATTAAAAGTGTTTATTATCAATAATCTCTTATTGAATCTTCAGCTAATTAGTTTGGGTAAATTTTTTAAGGTATAAATTTATCATTGAAAAATTTCCAGATAGTTTTTGTGTTAAATTAATTGTGAACCTAAGAACGTTTTTATGAAATTGTCATTTTAAGTGCATTCAGTCTTTATTTTTTTCGTGTGTTTCGATTGTTTACATAGGTACTTGCAAAACTTGTTCCAGAAGCTCCATTAATTAGTGGTTTATCTGTACCTTCACTTAATGATTGGACTACAATCCTTGAAGGTCCATGTTTAATTGCTTGGGCACAACATGTTGATTGTGAAGCGGCAGGATTAGGTGGTATTTCTTCTAACAATTTATGGGGTCGTATTCCTGGTACTCCATTTTATGTTTTAAATATGATAAAACAGGAACATTTTCCACCTACATCTGTTGCAACAACAACTACCGGATCTGCTTCAACCTCATCAGGATTACAACACCAAATTTCAATGAAATTGAGTAAAGTTTCAGGAAATGTGTTTAAACTAGGCTCTAGTTCTTATTCAGGTTCTCTGACCAACCAAACTAATATGAATGAACAAATATCTAGATCCAACATGAATACAAATACATCACTTGTCAATAATAATGTACAAATTAACTATTTAAGTCAACCTAATGGTACTGGTTTCCGAATGATTCAAGAAAATGCTGTAGAGGTAATTATTATTTCGGTTGATTTTATTGTTTTTCTGTTTCATTTAGAACATTAGTTCATGACTAACTAGTAAATTTACATTTATCAATCGTTTCGATTTGTCATAAACTTTATCCAAACATTTTATTATCTTTACATTTGATCTAAAAATGGTGTTGGATTTTCAAGATCTATTCTTTCTTTTTCCAGTAAATATTCACTAATCATTAATATTTGTTAAATGAGATTCATTATAGAATGCTTAAGCTGATGTATTCACAAAGTATTTTCTCTGAAAGCCTTTCAATGAAAGCAGTGAATGAACCACTTAATTAGTATTCTAGTCATTTATCTATATATTTATTGAATGAAAAAATAACCTTTAACACTCTATACTAATTAGTCAGTATGAAAATTTATATTTATGAAATTAATAAGGGTAGCAAAAACTGATGATGATCTTGATCTATAATGCAAGTACATGTTCCCAGATGGTATGATTTCTCACCTTGAACTTAAAACCGACTGTTTTTTTATAAGCGGAAAATAATCAATCAAATTTAACGGAGAAACAGAATAACAAAATAAATGACAGTCACGGAATGCATGATATATATATAAGGGACCGTAATCTTCATGAAGTAAACTTTTTGACTCGTAATTAAGGAAATAAAGTTTACTATCACGGCTACGAGGCTTTCGCGTTTTGGTTAGCGTTGATGTATACGGATAATAATTCTGCAAAGAAATAAAACATTGAAAACGATTCTGTAGGCGGAAAAAAACAGTTCAACAACACGCTAAGAATTTGAAACAATCAACATTGAAACTAAATCAATTACCAGTGATTTCATGAATCCATACTATAACACTTAAAATTGTATTATATAAGAAGTTTAAATCATGAAATAACACGAGAAAGAACTACTTTAAACAGTGCAATAACCAAATATCACTTGAACATACATGAGGTCAAGACCTTGTAATCTTTCAAGCGCCAGTCTTCATTAGCACAACACGATTAACACCGGATTCACAGAAGTAGTTAATTCAATGGTGATAATATATAAAAGAAAGATTGCATATAAGGACACAGTACAGGAAGAAAGAATTAGTTCGTAGAAAGAAAGATATGAAGCGATTTTAATCTCTTAGTTTAAGGGAAGACAAATAGTGTGTACACCAACGCCACTGAGATCGATTCTGAGCCATGTCACCCAGTCTCCAACCATTTATTACGATAGTCACGCGGACCCCAACCAAATAGTCTGCATCTACTAACATGGCTCAGACTAGAAGTTAGTGACTTCAAGCACTGATGACACGTTTTAGTTTGGCCGACCCTAACTTTCTTCCAACCATCTCCAACACCAGTTAGCATTGCACGTCGTGGTAATCGGTGTTCAGGCATTCGTAACACTTGGCCCAACCATCTCAGTCGATGAAGATTCACAACTTCATCAACTGATTTACCGTCACTCCCTAATACCCTGCGTCTAACCTTACTATTACTTACCCGGTAATCCCAGGAGAAAATTAATAAGAGTATATAAATAGTACTTTTTCTCAGTCTATAAACCTTCAGTAGGAAATTTATTTATTTATTTGAACACATATATATTGGTACAGGAGTGCGCCAAATATATATGCGCCACACTAAACAATGAGAATTTAAGAAGAAAAAAATTAGGGAACTAAAAACATTTTTGTTTTTAAAAAAAGATTAATAATAAATAGATTGGTGTAAGGGAGTGTAGTTATAATCATAGTCATAATGGGGGAACGGCAAGGTACAATCAGAACAAATCTTTCATTTAAGGATGAAACAACCACTTTAATGAAGAAAGTAAAAGGTTACAGCAGGATCACCCCTGGTCTCTATTCTGAGCCATATCTGATAACGTCTCTAGCCACTGTTTAGCACCATCTCTCGGACCCCAACCAGGGAGTCGTGAAGGACCAACACAAGCCAGTTTTTTGCAGCTTTCTTTCATACCACGACACCATGTCATATACTGACCACCTCTCCGCTTTTTCCAACCAATCCCAGAGTCCGCAAATAATGCACGAAGTGGAATTCTCTGGTACGACATTCGTAGAACATGTCCAAGCCACCGAAGTCGGTGATTCAAGATAGTGAAACTAATTGCATTTTTGTCTCTGTGCCCGAACACACGATGCCGAACCTCTGCATTACTGACATGGTGTTGCCACCGGATGTCAGCAATCCTTCGGAGACAACGATGATCGAACACAGAGTCGTCTAAAGTCCTCAACTCGGAGAGGCCAGGTTTCACAAGCATAGAGCTAAACTGCTCTCACCGACGTGTTGTAGATCCGACCTTTTACAGCCAGACTAACATCACGAAGGCACCAAAGATGGCCCAGATTGGCATAAGCCGCTCTGGCTTTCACTATACCTGAATTGATCTCATCACTCACGCCACCACAAGAACTTATGCGGCTACCTAGATACACGAACTTCTTGACTACGTCTATCTGCTCACCACCCAGGGCGAGTACAGGATTAGAATCCTGCCAGTTTTGTATAAGTACTTTGCACTTCGAAGGTGCAAAGCACATACCATACCTACGGACATTGATTGCCAACTGATTAAGTGCGGATTGCATGCCTTGGGCATCATCACACAGTAAGACAATATCATCCGCATACTCAAGGTTGAGAAGTCTTTCTCCAGGCAACAGATCCACACCACCATTACTTACATCCATCAGAGATGTTTCCAGAATGTCGTCGATGTCAAAGTTCAAGAGGATTAGTGAGATTGGGCAACCCTGTCTAACCCCACTGCTCGAATAGAATAATGGAGAAAGGTGGTTGTATGCCCTCACTCTCCCTGAGGTGTTTGTATACAGGGCTTTTAGGATGTTAATAAACTTCTCAAGCACATCCTTCTTCAATAGACAATCCTAGAGAACAGTCCTATCCAACGAATCGAAGGCAGCCCTGATGTCAAGAAACACTACGACTGTTAGCCTTTGATAAGTATGACGGTGTTCTAACATTTGGCGGGAGGTTAAGATATGATGAATACAACCTCGACCAGAACGAAACACAGCCTGCTCCTCGCGAGTCAATCTTCCTCAGGTTTTGAACAACCTACGAAGTATGACGGAAGGCAATAGCTTGGACGCAATCGGAAGTAGACTTATCCCCCGATAGTTGTTGCAGGAACGACGTGAACCCTTTTTAAAGATAGGGACAACTATCGACTCATTCCATGACGTTGGTACACTCTCTAGTTCCCAAACCTTTGCAAACAACGTCGTCAATTCCTTAGTCAACAAGTCACCACCATCTTTAAAAAGAGCCGGAGGTAAGTCATCTGGGCCAGGTGATTTGTAACGCTTGAAGAGTTGGAATTCCTTGCGGACTTCCGCCTCATTTGGGACAGTCCGACCGATGTTGCCGGAGCAGCAGGCCAGTTGAACTGCCCTCCGAAAAATTCTGCCCATGGTCCAAGACGTCGATGGATGTTAGTGATTGGCATCCTATCATCCTCGCAGATTGTTTCGCTCACAGGAGACTCACGGTCACTCGGAGTAAACCGACGGGCTTCGATGAGTTGTAAGAAACCTGAAGAAACCCAGTGCTTATAAGTGAGACGTTTCGCGAAGCCGCAAGCGACTTTACTCGCCATTTTCATGGCGTCATGCAATTGCAACCAATGCTCATCTATACTTTTCGGTGGAGTGGTAGCTAGCCTAGAGGCTAGCTTGGTTCGATACTTACTAGCAACAAAAGTTGTAACCAGCTTGCTGACATCAATCCTTTGATGGCGGTCACTTCGTTGGTCACTGAAAAGTAAGGCAAGATTGGCGCAGACCAAGGCATGGTCAGAGTCCAGATAGATACTCCAAAAGGAGAGGCAGTCTTGTACACAACCACGCCAGCGATAGCTGATCGCGATGTGATCAATCTGAGTCCAGGCTTGGGATGCAGAGGGAGGACGCCAGGTGGCACATCGGCGATGACTGTGCCGAAAGTCAGTGCTAGCCAGAAACAGGTTGTGGTCTGTGCAAAGTTGCAGTAGACGGTCCCCGTTATCTGATCTGCGACCAACGAGTCCCCATCGGCCAACTAAACGACTCTCTTCTGTGCCTAGACGCCCGACCTGAGCATTCAATTATCCGGCTGGTACTACAATATCTGTCGAACGCACTTTCTGGAGAAGAACAGATAACTGGAGGTAAAACTCATCCTTGATTGCATCCGGGCTGCAATCTGTCGGGGCATAGGCGGAGATGACGAAAAGACATCGTTTCTCATGCCGATTTCTTCTCACTTTGATGGAACTTTCTAATCTAACAGCACATAACCGACTGTTAATGGGGATCCAATCGATTAGTGCTGCCTCAGCTCTAGCGCTTAGTGCGACACAAACGCCAGCAAGACCAGACGAAGATGCCACATGGTCCCCGGATATGCTGTGATACTACCCGGGTGCCCAGACCGAAGCAGGCGGTTTTCTTAGGGGGCCACACCCCGAGCCTTTGACCTTAAAGGTATGATTCACAAGGCAGTGGAGCATCGTAAGGAGATGCAGTCCCATGGTAGCCGGTGATCAACGATTGGTTCATACGCCATTTGTTCCCTCAGGATACTGGAGCCCATGTGCACCATTGGTTTGGGATCCGGTTAAAGCGCCGGACATTCGCTTCTCGTCCTCTCATTTTGGTAAACAACACCTCCGTGACGAGAAGGCAGTGAGTAGGACTTCCCTGGCAGAGGCTGTATACACGTGGCTGTGTGAGAGCATTTCGAGAGGGAGGGTGGGCCCACCTCACTCTCAGCCATACCAGGGCATTTGGGGGCTTCAGTAGGAAAAGAGCTTTCCATTTATTCAAGGGTTGTACAAATAGGATTTTTTCAAATAAATTCTAAGCAAATGTCAATAAAATTTGAAAAGTATTGTTGAGAAGAAGCTATGATATCTTATCATTTAACATTGACGAGAAACAATGTATTACAAATAAACTTAAAATTGGAAGTTAATCTAATGTTAACTTTTACGGTTGTCATTTTTACTTTTTTTTACGACATTGCATACTTTAATTATTCAGCCTGTTGTAATAAACTAAGAATCTGGGACCAATGTACTTTAGCTCAATTAGTCAGACCATATCAGCATAACAATACTGAATTTACACGATGATTATTGAAAGAGTTGAACTAATTATAGTAGCGGTCATGGTGAGGAAGACTAAATACTGAGAATAAAGTTTGAAAGGATAGAATGAAAAGGTGTATATGGACAAACATTGATACTCGTGTTCCCGATAAAAAATTGAACGGGTGTACACCCTTGTGACTGATTATGAGCTATTTCACTCAACTACTCTAGACCTTTCCTGTATTTCGAGGTAGCGAAGCATATCTCAAACATACTTTCATTGTTATTCAGGGCATTCATCAGACCTAGCATTTTGTCAGTAGCTACATCAATTTAACAATTTTTCTTAGGCTTTGACTTGACCAATAGTTTTCTCTTAGAGAGCTTTCACAAGGTTTTTATTCTATTTTCTCATTTCATTTAATGACACATACCCACTAAACATCAGTCAATAGAGTCGAATGCTATCTTAAGGACCAGAAAACGCCACTAAAGTTTGGCGTTGACATGCACTTCTATATTCTCAAACTTGACAAAGGGTCTGAAACAAGCTGTTAGTGTTAATTTTTTTTAACTGCATCTATATATTTATTAGTAATTTTCAGATTATTGATATTGGAAAGAAAGATGGATAGTGGCTAGCAGTGGAATCCAGGACGCGCGTTTCGTCCTGTTTGGGACTCGTCAGCTGGATGGATGTGCCTGCATCTCAGAGTTGATGTTCTTTGCTTATAATGCTTGTAAATTAAGGCGATATCGAGGCATACGCACAGTATGCACATATGCCAATAAGAGACTGATCAATTTCAGTCCTAAAACATCAATGGGAAGATTCAAGTAAAAACAATATCTCTGTTACAATGTTTAATTGAATTTTATTGTCACTACTATTGTAATTACTATCATCCTAAGAATTTGGTATATATAATTTGCGATTGTACAGCTTTGAAAATGAATTCTCCGAAAAACAAACTTTTTGCTGAACTGACCTTTCTTAATTGTTGATATGTTTTCGTTTCTTGAAAACCGTTTAACAATGTTTTGTTTTATAGGCTATACAATTATGGGCCCCGAACCAATTAAATTTCATTCACGAACTACTTGATCAACAAAAAACACAATTTTATCAAGTGAGTTGTTTTAGAATTCCAAGTTAATTTGTACGTTTCATATTTTTCATTACTCGAGATTTTCTCTGAAGTGTTTTCAGACTGCTCGGATTCCTCAATTCGTTAATTAGAACAACACATTTAAGAGAACAATATTGTTTTCAGTCAGATCCTCATCAGGCTTTAGTCTAATATACAGCAATATTTATATGTATATACGAAATTGTTAAACCAATCAAAGCAATTTTAAGTCAGTGATAACCGTGGAATAGATTACACAAATAAACATAATAAGTAAAATGTACAAATCGATAGAGTGATGACAGGTGTACTAGTTGTGATAAGAATAGCAAAGGCTTGAGTGCATGTTTCATGATGGGAAATAGGTCAATGACTTGAAAAATATAGATGCTGAAATAACATCCATAATGACTATAGGATTACGTGATAAAAAGCGTTCAAATAGTTGGACAGTTAGGCGTATATTTGAAAAAAGTAGAGGTCAAAGAAAAATAAACGAACAAAGATTTTGTAAAATAATAATAAATAAAATCGTGTATTAAGGTTAATTAAATCAAAGAATAGATAAAGATGTTACGAATTTCTTATGAATACGATGAATTGGATTGTTAACTCCATTTCCTATAGCTTCTATTATGTTTGGGGGACGAATGGAGCCCTGCAAGGAGAACTAGTAAGAATAGAATAAGCCACTTTAAATAACATTTTTCTATATACTACATGACTGCTATTGATCAGGCGTGGTAGAACAGAGCTGCATATTGTTTTGACAATACTTCTTCCTAACCAAGATGGAAGGTGTTCTCCACGTTGTCGGCTCGATTGTCTGGTTGTGCTCCCAATATAGATTTCTCCACAGGAACAGCTGAATTCGTAGATACAGATAAATGTGCCTTAGTTGTGGAATCACCATAGGTCGGTTCAAGAACGATGGACAGTGGTTAGCTGCATCAAGCGTTCTCTTCACTGGTCTGATTAGTCTATCCGGTAGTACATCACCAGACATATCACCGTTGATTTGTAGCTTCAGGAAGATGGGTTTCCTACTAGCTGTGGACTTTGTTATTTTCCTGTTTATTACATGCAAACGTTTCCACAGAAAACCTTGTAAATAACATATTTCAGTCAACATTTTATGGATAAGCTCTAGTTCCTTGTTAATAATGTCGTCTGAGCATATCTTTCTAGCTCTATTTGCAGGACATCACACTAGATTTCCTTTGTAATGAATGTATACACAGCTGATGAAATGTGTGTGCTGGCTTACTGAAGAACTTTTCTTATACATATTTTTACTGTTAGAACCACTTTCTTTTCTGTTCAATAAAACGTTGACGAGATGTAGTTTGTGATCAAGTTTCTCTTCACATGCAAATGTGATCGCAGAACTTTTGTTGTTAAAAAGCATTAAGAGTTCTTTTTTCCCAATGTTCAAACCAACGATAGTGAAAATGTCAATATAACGGCAATAAAAGTAAGGTTTATCAATAACGTTTTTCGGGAGGTCCATTTTCGTTTGCAGTTTTATACTCGTCTTCAATTCATAATGACGAATCTATACAGGAATGAACCCAAGACTAATATTTCGTGACGAGCCTGATATTGTTGAAGTTTTCGAAAAATGTCCATCTAACGACATTAATAACTGATTGTAGTCTTATTATCGTTATTTTCTAGAATAAGTAATCAATTAATCAAATTTCGCACGGATATATCAGGTTATTTTTAGACTTGTTTAAATACGGAATTTATGAGATTGGGGATAATTTTGAATAGGTATCAATATGCGTATCAAACCAATAAATTATGTATTGTATATCACGTACCAAAGTTAGACAACAATTGAAAACCAGGAAACACTCGACATCTGTCTTATTCTAGTATGGATCCTCACATCAATGTCGATGCACAATTCTGTCGACTTTAGAACCCAAGACTTTCTGGTCTTTAATTATTGTGACTAAAATTTGTCCGTGCTGTAAACTTCAATTCTATCAATCTCCACAATCACACATTAAAAGTAAACTTTTTGTCCACTGAATTAAAGGTCACTCGCTGACAGTTATATATGTGTGTGCGGTTTCCAGATATCTGTTTTTTTTTACCTCGATATGTATAGTATCACATAAAATTAACATTTATTTTGTTTTCAGAATTTATCTTTTAATCAGCGTCATCTTGAAAGTGAATGGGAAAAAATTGAAAATGAACTGACAAGAGAACGCGGTCTATGGGGCAGAGTTACACCGGATCCTTTAGCTAAATGGGAACTAGACCCAACTGAAGGTCCTTTAAGAATGAGAAAGCGTATGATTTTGAATAAATCATTCAATTCACGTTATCCTTACTTACCAAGTTATTTAACGCGTCTATTGCTTCGTTCTCCAAATAGTGATGTAAGTAATGTTTACTTTATGATCAGTATTTGTTGTTTAACAGCTTCGATGAATTTATCAGCTGTTTCCTGATTAGGAAGACAAACCTGAACGTTTCGGTCTCCTATTTTCTAATTACAAATATTGCAGCCAAACTTCTTGGTTTATAGTTGTTTTAATCGAACAATTATAGTTAATTTTATTGGCTCACATTTTTCAAATAAAAAGCTTTACAGGTTGTTGCAACGTTAAATATTAAAAAACCTGAAACGAAAGCATCACAGTTGCTGACTCATTTTCCTTCTGATCTATTCTCTGAAAAAGTGAGATGCGACTAGTTCGTGTATCATCCATTATATATGGTATGGATAAAAACAAATATAGTCACAGCAACTGAACTGGTAGGAAGATTTCGCTAGTGAAAATAACTATTGGTAGAAGATTTATTAAGTTTATTTCTTAATAATCACAATGCATAAATGCATATTAAGTAAACATTTGTTGCAATACTACGTAATTAATTCTGGGACTTCCTCTGGTTAGTATTTGTTTTTTACGGAGTGTAGTTGCTATCTCCTAGTGAGGCTACAAGCGAAGTTGAAACTTCATCTTAGTAGCAAAATTCACAGTATTGAATAAAGAAAATCGTATTATTATTATAACACTTTACTCATCTCTTTTTGTCATCAATGTCCGTGTGTAACCGACTGGATACTCTTAATTAGTTTTCAAGTCAAGAAATGATATTATTTTCGGCATAGCGATATATTATTTGATATCATTATCAAACGTTAAAGGTATCTATAACGATGATGGAGAATATTTAACGAAGTAATTCAAGGATAAAAATGATTAAAATCATTATATTCAGCGGTATTGAGTGATCAATAAATTGAAATATTTCTGTTTAAAATTGATAGATTACATTGTATGTAGTAAGAGGATCGGAAAAATTTATTAAGAAATTGAACATTCCTAGTAGTTGACGTTGATGTTAACTAAGCGACATATTTGATGGAATACGATACATAAATTGGGGTTTTTTATTCAAATTCACTTAATATGTACCACTGTATCAATTAACTGGAGATGTATCAAACTCTCTAAAGCATCCCAGTATTAACGTTTTCTTAATAATACAGAATGATATTCAAAAATTCAGTTCGTTAATTATTATCATGACGGATGGAATCATATGATCAACCCGTTTGATGTACACAATTTTTTGAATGTACATGCATATATTATTGAATATGAACACTTCATAAATCTAATTTTAGTGTTATTTTGAGGTGTTATTTATTTATTTATTTATTATTATTCAACACTTGACATCATGTTGTAAAATGACCTTTGATAAAGTTCACATCAAAAATAATCCTTCTGAGCAAATACATATTGAAATTGATCATTTTTGACTAATATTTCATTCTGAAGTTGATTTTAAAAAATTCTAGGGAATGCTATGAAGTTCGCTAAAACTGATATATATAAATATATAGGTCAACTAGACAAGTTGAAAGATTAGATAAAAACAAAGATAAGCATAACAGTGTGAATCATATCATTCTGAATAACAAATTAGTATGTCCAGAGTGGATTAAATGTAAGTGCGAATTATTTTTGAAGACAGCTAGGTAAAGGGGTTCAAACGTTAAAACTGTCATCACAATAAAATTGATAATTTGAAAATTGATGTAATTAGTTGCTTAAAATGGATACTAATGTCAGTTATTTGTGCACTATGTTTTTAATAACAATGAGCTCTAGTAATCACGCTATCAATAGTTTAGGTTCAAGTTCGAATTTAGTTACAGACTGAGATACTTTGTTTCTAAACATGTCATATCTTTATATATTTGGAGAAAAAAAGTACACGTAGACATTTTGATCACATATATGAATGACACTCAAACTAATCACCGTTATCTTAATATCTATGCTCATGCCCTCAAGATTTATCGTCATTGATGAAAAAGTTGTAGTCGTTTTTGTGTCTGATGGCCGACGATAATAATGATCTCGTTCCGCGGATATATTGTGTTAAATCATTCCAAAGCCTCGAAGGTTTATTTGCACAGTAATTCATATAACCGGTAGATTTAGGAATAGATAGTTTGACTTATGATAAAGAGTTACGAACGGTAATAACTCGGTGATTCTGCATACTGGATTAAAACGGTGAATGTAAACGACAGGTAGTTTAGTATTTTGAAGTACGAGGTCAGAGTCAGTTTGAGTCGTCGCCTTCAGTTGCTTGCAATTATTGTTTGTTATCGTACAATAATATATTCAACAGTTTAATTTATGGGACGTTTTTCTTAACTTATTATTATTATTTAAACTAAATACAAATGCGCCACATAAATCATTCGATTTGTGTGAGGGCTGTGATACTGCCCAGGTGCGCCCAGACCGAAGCAGGCGGTTTTCTTAGGGGGCCACACCCCGAGCCTTTGACCTTAAAGGTATGATCCACAAGGCAGTGGATCATCGTAAGGAGATGCAGTCCCATGGTAGCCGGTGATCAACGATTGGTTCATACGCCATTTGTTCCCTCAGGATACTGGAGCCCATGTGCACCATTGGTTTGGGATCCGGTTAAAGCGCCGGACATTCGCTTCTCGTCCTCTCATTTTGGTAAACAACACCTCCGTGACGAGAAGGCAGTGAGTAGGACTTCCCTGGCAGAGGCTGTATACACGTGGCTGTGTGAGAGCATTTCGAGAGGGAGGGTGGGTCCACCTCACTTCCGGCCATACCAGGGCATTAAAAAAATGAGTTCAAATTACATACATAAAAGAGTTTCTTTGGAAGTTGCTTTGATTACACATCAGCATAGTTATAGCAAAAGTGTAAATAAGCTTTATAGACTGAATAAAATATTGTAAATGTATATCTTATATAAAAGAAAATTCTACAACATTGATTGCAACAAGAGCCCAAAAGCCTAAGAACTAGTGTCTCATGTAATGATTAAACTCTAATAATATATAATAATAAAGTGAATAGAACTTAGTTAATTAAAACAAGATTACTGTTCTAAAAGATAGTCGTAATAAAAAGACATAATGATGTAATTAAATAAAGAAAGAATTGAACAAAATTTTCTGATGTAATTAAAAAATGTTTGTGACCACAAATAAAAGAAAGATCAATATCCTTTTGAACAAACAAATAAGTCTTCGGATACTTTGTTTTGGTAAACTTCAGAAGCAATAATTATCCGATGTCTAACTAAGACTCGTGAACTGCAAACGCGTGAAAATCAGGCTGGCTTCAGACCTGGTCGTGGCTGCATTGACCACATATTCACCGTTCGTCAGGTTCTAGAACACAGACATACTTATCGTCGTACGACAATGGTGGTCTTTCTTGACTTAAAAGCAGCATTTGACTCGGTAGACCGCGAGATTCTGTGGCAGTGTCTGTCATTGAAAGGCGTACCCCAGAAGTACATAAACCTTGTAAAGGCTCTTTACTCGAACACTACTAACCGAGTCGGAGCTTATGGCGAAATGTCTTCTGCTTCTGCAACCTCTAGTGGTGCCCGTCAAGGCTATCCACTTTCTCCATTTTTGTTTAACTTCATCACAGACATGCTGATGGAAATAACGCTCTCATCAACTGAATTTTCGGGCATTGATCTCCTATCAGTAGTTCTACTTATCGAATTAAAATACGCAGATGATATAGTCCTGTTTGGTGAAGACGCTGATAAAATGTAGAATCTTTTGGTAACACTGAGGAACGATGCCACAATGTTTGGGATACGTTTCTCTCCCTTTAAATTCAAGTTGTTGCTCCAGGATTGGCCTGCGTCAACACCTGAAGTAAGGATTGGGAGTGAAGTAGTCGAACGCGTTGACAACTTCACTTATCTTGGAAGTGTGATCAGCCCTAATGGGTTGGTGTCTGACGAAATCTCAGCACGGATTTGAAAAGCTAGCTTGGCTTTTGCCACCTTACGTCACCTATGGCGAAGGCGAGATATCCGTCTATCAATAAAAGGACGAGTATACTGCGCGGCAGTCCGTTCTGTCTTACTTTACGGCAGCGAAACATGGCCTTTAAGAGTAGAAGACACTCGTAAGCTACTAGTATTTGACCACAGATGCCTTAGAAATATTGCTGGCATCTTCTGGGATCACTGGGTAAGTAATAGTAAGGTTAGACGCAGGGTATTAGGGAGTGACGGTAAATCAGTTGATGAAGTTGTGAATCTTCATCGACTGAGATGGTTGGGCCAAGTGTTACGAATGCCTGAACACCGATTACCACGACGTGCAATGCTAACTGGTGTTGGAGATGGTTGGAAGAAAGTCAGGGTCGGCCAAACTAAAACGTGTCATCAGTGCTTGAAGTCACTAACTTCTAGTCTGAGCCATGTTAGTAGATGCAGACTATTTGGTTGGGGTCCGCGTGACTATCGTAATAAATGGTTGGAGACTGGGTGACATGGCTCAGAATCGATCTCAGTGGCGTTGGTGTACACACTATTTGTCTTCCCTTAAACTAAGAGATTAAAATCGCTTCATATCTTTCTTTCTACGAACTAATTCTTTCTTCCTGTACTGTGTCCTTATATGCAATCTTTCTTTTATATATTATCACCATTGAATTAACTACTTCTGTGAATCCGGTGTTAATCGTGTTGTGCTAATGAAGACTGGCGCTTGAAAGATTACAAGGTCTTGACCTCATGTATGTTCAAGTGATATTTGGTTATTGCACTGTTTAAAGTAGTTCTTTCTCGTGTTATTTCATGATTTAAACTTCTTATATAATACAATTTTAAGTGTTATAGTATGGATTCATGAAATCACTGGTAATTGATTTAGTTTCAATGTTGATTGTTTCAAATTCTTAGCGTGTTGTTGAACTGTTTTTTTCCGCCTACAGAATCGTTTTCAATGTTTTATTTCTTTGCAGAATTATTATCCGTATACATCAACGCTAACCAAAACGCGAAAGCCTCGTAGCCGTGATAGTAAACTTTATTTCCTTAATTACAAGTCAAAAAGTTTACTTCATGAAGATTACGGTCCTTTAACGCCATGGTTACAGCTTAGCAAATCTATGAAACTGGAAGAAATCATTGAAATTTTAGAGGAGGCAGACAATAATGCAACAAGCCAAACATCACAGCTTAGTGAATCATGTTTTGATGGCCCCGTTTCAACTGATATTGAACAACAACAAAAACATACAGATGATGACGATAGTTTGAACTGTTGTACAACAGTAACACCAGATTCTGAATTTACTGAACTAAGTCAGTCGTTGGATCCAGAGAGTTTAGAATGTGAGTTATATATATCATGCATCATGGATTACGTGACTGTCATTTATTCTGTTATTCTGTTTCTCCGTTAAATTTGATTGATTATTTTCCGCTTATAAAAAAACAGTCGGTTTTAAGTTCAAGGTGAGAAATCATACCATCTGGGAACATGTACTTGCATTATAGATCAAGATCATCATCAGTTTTTGCTACCCGAAGAATGTTCATCTATCGTTGCTGGTTAACGAGCTTTTACCTTTTGTTTAAAGTTGCTCTTCGTCAGAGTTTCCTTGTCAAAGCTTAAAATATAAATTATAAACTAAGCACGTAGTTATGTAATACCTGAATGGTATAATTATTATAAAGTATGTAAAAAGACAGAATTATTGCACTAATAAGTGATATTCATTTTTCATGCTGAATCAGCCAGTTTTGTAAATTAGAGCCAATTATAATTTTTTGTTCTATAATCACAAAATTATATTTGTATTCAATAAGTATAGATAATTTATTACTGTAGCAGTTGGCGTCTAACTAAAAGTTACTTCACGTGCTATGCAGAGTAATGTGAAGTCTAGAAAAAACAAGAACAAAAGAAAACGTGGTTCAATGACTCAGCAAGTGCACACAATGCACTTACATCTACTACGAAAGGCAATGAACATCAGTAATACAAGCCTCAGATTAAGACAATCTTGGAATTAAAACTAGAAGTAGATAGTTTAACTCGCTCTAATTACAAGATTTAATATCTGCTTTTTTTTCTGAAGTTCGTGATTGTTTGTTTAGCTGGTTTTCTTTCCAAATTTATTGCTGTTAACAAAAAATCTTATTCATTATATTTTAAGGTTTTTTTCTTGTCAGTTATTTGCTAAGCAAAGTTGACAGGATAAGTTTGTTTTAGAAAAATACCTCCATTTCAGTATGAACATGGTTATTGTTATATCTGCAAAAATAGAATACATTTCTTTTGATTTTTCATGATCGGCTAGATAATTTATGAGAGCATTTATTTATTGTACCAGCTTATTGACTGTTCCGCTTATTACCTATAGGATCCAATGAACATGAAACAAACGCCTATTTATCTTTGAGTTTCTTGTAATCTAGTGTCCAATGAGAAGACAAAATGAGATTGTTATTCTTATTCCGATACTTATTTAATATAATTTGCATCGTGTAACTGATTACACAATAGCACAAACTTCAGGTAGACGTTTGTGCTGATGATGTCGTTCAGATGAACGATGAAAGCTTCACGACCAAATCTTCCATCTCAGAGAACGGAACTCCACCAAAATCACTCACCTAAACTACGTTGTAGCTGACTGACTGACTGACCTGAGCTACAAATCTCCACCGTCTTAGAATATATTTAAATACTATATCATTTCAACTTGATTAACCATTTTATGTTCTTCATAGTTCGTTCTGTTAGCTCTTAAGTAGATTAGCTGAACATTTACAATTTACAAAGTATATGTATCGAATAACTGATTTCATTTATCTTTAAACATCTTTGATGTGTAATGTAGGGATTATTATTATTTTTATTATCGACGTATAATCGAACAGTTCTTGTTTAATTCCATTTATTTCTTCCTTCCTCCTCTATCTTCTTCTCCTGGTCCTCAGTATCATTACAAAAAACAGCTTCATTAATTCGTTCAACACGAAATTCTGTATGCGTTGATCCACATCTGCGTAGAAATGATGATCTTGACGAATTAGTGACTATTTCAACGCAATCATTTGTTGAAGAACCGGATGAATTCAATTCATATTGTGATATTGTTGATGACGTCGATTCATCATCATCATCGTCATCATCTAAACAACAATTAGATCAATCTGACGATATTCGTTGTTCACCAAATCTAAATACCAAACATCAGCAGCAGTCACATTTAATAAAAGATACTTCAAATATCAATATACATAATAATACCACTACTAGCAGTAATGCTACTAATACTACTAATACTTATCAAAATGTTATAAAGGATATACCAAATCCTATGAATAATTTTATTGGTACTAATGAAGATAAATTAGCTGGTCATGAAGCTATCTTACGTTTATTAGAACCTGGTGAAAGATTACATGTTATGTATCGTTGTGCACGTATATTAGGTTTAGATATATATGAAGGTTTATTATTATTTGGTAAAGCTCATTTCTATGTTATTGATGGTTATACGTTGATAAATACACGTGAAATAGTTGCGATCGATTCATTACCATCAAATATTATTCATGAGCCAATTGTACCATGTGCTTTAGTTGGTACAATGGCAACAAAAAAAAGCAATAATAATACTTTGACTCGATCATCTTTTACACGTGTAAATATGAGTTCAACAGATTTATGGAGTTCCGGAGCTGTTAGTCAAATAGCTGGAAAACAGTAAGTTTCTAATTTGATTGATTGATTTATTTATTTTACCAAATAAAGTTGTTTTCTTTTTCCATGCTTTCAATGAATTTCATAATGGTTTGTAGCTGATATGCTTCTATTCAAATGTGGCTTATTGATTAGATTTGTCTGAGATTATCTTTTTCCAATGTTCAACAAAAATGAAATATCTAGCATTTTCGTTTTTGGTCCAATCAATGGGTTATTGTTGCATATAAAGAATAGTTTTTCACTAGAGATTTCATTCTGATCATCGAGAGCTGTTTACACATATCTTCTATGAGCACAATATTGTGCGACCAGACCATCTTAACTTGCTGAGTGAAAAAGCAATTAAACTGAAAGTTAGAACTTGAAATAAAATCTTCAGCGAAAATTGTGCACTTACATACCATTTTCATCTAATAAATGAACGAATAAATCTTCAAAAATACTTTATACCTCACACTCATTGAACATTGAGAAGTAGATAATGAACGCCTCCAAGTGCCCTGGTACGATCGAGGGTAGTGAGAGTCAGCTCTATCGAAATGCTCTCACATGACCACGCGTATACAGCTACTGCCAAAGAAGTTTTACTCACTGCCTTCTCGCGCCGGGGGTGTTGTTTACGAAATTGAAAGGATTAAAAGCGAATGTCTGATGCTTTAACTAAGTTAGTGGATACGTAGGACCCACCTAGGGGAGTTGAAAAACG